>CM037862.1:26322771-26337771 GCA_021292105.1 Anadara kagoshimensis | reverse complement strand
TAACCTTTGCGAGAAACGCTCATGTAGAATTTTTTATGAGGTATAATAAAGAATCATATCAGTATAAAACGACGTTATTCGGGGAAGTGTCGACGGAAACGTTTTCCACAACGTCCTGTACACATTTTGAAGGGTTTTGGTCACATGGTACAGCGGCAAACCCCATCATCAACTCGGAAGTGATAGAAAAAAACTCACCGTCCACCCTCCTCCGTCGGTGGTCATGTCACAGTAGACTTTATATCCGTGTATATAGCCTTCCGGATATATGTCATAAACACCGTTTAATCTGTGCCCATTGTCAAAAGCATCTTTACAATCAATTGGCCGATATCCTCTGTCTTCCATGCACGTCCCTGGCGAGTCTGAAATAAAATAGCATTACATTAAGCATAATAATAATCATTATAATTATAATTTACTGTTTACAAAATGTACTGAATAGAAACAAAAACACATCATCTACATGTACTAATGAAACTCTGGACCTGCAAATATAAAATGATATGTTTTTGTTAAAGTTCTTTCAGCTATACGGCTATATGTAGACGTGTGCGTTTCAAAACAACAAAGCACCACTAGAGGTCCAAGTCCTTTTGCAATGAAATGTGGTATACTAATGGAATTTAATGGAGCGTAAGTCAACAAAATTCAATAAAATAAAGAAAGGTCAATAACTCCGTAAATAAAGTAATATGGCCTACGAAACACAAATTTGTACAAGATATTACCATACTAAAACGTTGTTTTGGGTTTCTTACGAAATTGTTGTTCAGAATTTGAGTTGCTATAAAGCCGACAAAACATTTGAATTAAATGAACAGTGGACAAAATTTAGGATAATACGGAAAAGCAAGTTACGAAATGTGAACTCGTTTATAATATTATTATAATTAATAATGTTTCGAAAATTATGAATATTTTTTTCATAAATAGAATTTTAAACAAAAGCTGTAATTTAAAATGCTGAAACATAGTCATTTGATTAAAGAAATTTGGTCGGCAAATTTAACAAAACACGAAAAAGTTTGAAAATACAAAAAAAAAAAAAAAATATCGACACATAAAAATAAATATGTTTTTCTTTAAAAAGTTATTTCAGTCTTAGCTTGACGAATATGTGTTATGGAGTATTCGCGAAAGGAAATTGTGAAGAATGCAACGAATTTCTTGCGTGATTTATTGAACTAAGTAATAAAGTTTAATAATAAATAAAACTGTTAAATAGAAAAAAATGACGAGATATAATGACAATATTTAAAAAATACAGCTATGAATTATAAATAACTTGTATCATTTTAAGCCAGTTCAGTTTTCTCTTATGTGTCGAGTTGCGTTTAGATTGCTCATTTTGCCAAGAGAACTAATCGCGTGTATTAGAGGACAATACTGGCCAATTATCTTTGTTAGTTTTCTATACTTACTTGTAATTTTCATCTGAATTGACATCCTTCTGTTAGCTTTGTTCACACAGAAACATTCCATGTCTTCATCCAGAGGATGTTGAAGTTTGCCAAACGTAACATTAATATTAATGCACAATACAACAATAGCTACACACGTAATTCTCATGGTGTTTGTGAACAATGATCTTAAAAAGACAAGAAACGATGACACAAATATAATATTCACATTTGTTTCACAGATAATACGCTATGGTAGAGATACTGCGAGATCTTTACACAACAAAGCAAGCTGCTTGTCACAAATTTGTTGACAAACCTAGGCTTATCAAAACGCTCAAAATATTTATGACGTCATCGAATTATTGTTGATTTATATTATTCTCTGCATCCAATACTATCATGGATAATCCGATATGCCTCATAGTACCGTCCAATTCAATTTTGCTTACACACGTGACAGGTATAGCTAGCTAGACAGGAGGTAGTGCCTTTCCGTAACACACAGCCTCCCACTTCTGGTGTAAGTTCATGTGTTTAACTAGTTTAAAAAAATTCTTTGATTTGAACTTTGACCGATGTGATTGTGTTTTTAATATGTTGATCATGAGTTGTTGATTTTTTAACCTATTTATTTCTTAAGAAAGCAATTTCATATACTAATTACTCCTAACTCCTTAAGCCTCGTTAGCGCCATAGAGCGACAACCTGATTTTCAGTCAGAGTACATGTGTTCTATATATTTTGATGTCGGAAAAATGGAGTCGAAACTACGATCTATTTTATTGATGAACTACATGTTTGTGTCGATTGAAGAATGTCAAATTACTAATCGATGAATTGAATTTCATTTCAAAAGTGATATCAATGAACGTCTGAACAAATAGGGTCAACGGTTGTCCAGCTTTTCAACAATTCTTTGGTTAATGAAGTTTATATATAGCCCGTGAAATGAAATAGCAAATCTATTCGGGATTTATGTTGAACATCTATATATATATTTTTTGTTGTTGTTGCTTAACAACATAGAAAATAAAGTCCTATTTCACATATATGTACTAACCATTTGGTTTAGCCTACTGAGCTATGAACAATTTTACTCAAAATAACTCAAAATAAAATAAAGGAAACCACAACGCAAAGAAAACAAGATACAAAGAAACGCGAGATATTGGATTTCGTCGTTAAACAAAATAAGCCTTGTCAAAATACATGTTGCGATTTTTAATCTGAAAAAACATTGGCATCAATCAAATAATTTCAATCCTAAAAGGAATTTTTAAAAATTCGCAAAGTGGCATATTAACTGAAAAACGAACTCACGCTAGGAAAGTTATGCCCAGTGCTCTGGAAAGATAGTATCATCCTTCACTAGCTAGCTACACTCAAAACTCGGAATAAGAGAAACACAGAATTATGCGACATTAAATATATCCCCAAAAATATTGGGTACAAGGACGTCATTCTTATTATCAATATTGTGATGGCAAATATTGAACTTTTTTAAGAAAAAATCTTCATGAAATTATGTTATAATTAAGTACAAATAATTAAAAAAATTAAAGAGAGAGAAAGAGAGAGAGAGAGAGAGAAAAAAATGATATGTACATACCAGTCTTGATTATCCTATGCTTCGTTTTGAAGACGTGTTAAAAGTGAATGTTCATATGCAGCATAAACAGCCAAGGTATTTATTGTATTAAACCAGGATGTTGTGTTTCCATCTGTGAATAAATGCAACAGGAACTTGAAATCAGATCGTACTGAAACAAAATATATTCAACATCAAACCGATATCATAAATTTATGGATGGCGTCTGTTGCCAAGCAGAACTTTTACAAGGCTAATTTATATATCAATAGTGTCTATGATTTTTATGGATAATTTTATGGATAATAAAGAGATAAAATCAAAAACAAACATACTAATCCATGTCCAAATCACAATCCAGAAGCAAAGTAAAAACCTGGTGCTCCAGAAGGGTAAGCACCTCCTGTTTCGCTAGCTACACCCGCCACGTGAGTAATCAAAATTGTGTGAAAGGAATATGCAACTATGAGACGTCAAATATATCCAGGGCAATCCTGGACACAGAGACATCAAACTTATCAACAATACTGTGATATCGGCCATAAAACTTTTTGAGGGCCTTGATAAGCCTAGGCTTGCAATATCGCTGATAGTCCCCGTAGTGGGAACAAGCTCTACCATAGCGTATTATTTGGGAAAGAAATACACTATAAAAACAATTTTATTTCATTTTAGAGTTTCATATCAAATTACTTAATTTGACAATTTTAAGACAACATATACCGGTATTATGAATGAATTTGTGAATTATTCAAATTAACATAGTTTCCATAGTGAAGCAAAATGTACAAAATATTTCCTTTTTCAACATTTTTTTCAGTTGTAATTATGATTAAAACAATAAAGATCAATTCATATAGTTTCTACAAAACCAGCAACATGACACGTTAATGAAAAACAAGGAAGCACCACAAGAAACTCAATTTTTGGACGAACACTGCTTTAAATATGACAGTAAAAGGGTTGTCCTAAAGTGTTAATGAAACGACCCAACCAACCACCACTAATGGTCTACATATATCCCCATTCGAAATTATAAAAATGAGCCCTATTGTCAAATTTTAATCAATGCTAAAATTAATAATTAAATATTGGAATTGATAACAAAATAATCAAAATTGATCAAACAACGGGATATGCATACGTTACAAAGCCCTTACGTACGACATATAATCTCGGATCTTTGTATCATTTCATCCGTGTAATTAGTACAACCTAAATGCTATACACCCTTCCGATAAATCGCGACACCTGGCGGGAGTGCCATGATGAATAGTAGAATTTGACGTCATACAGGGAGTTATGAAAAGGAAATACTAGCATTTCGTATTTTCCCTCAATATAATATTGTTTTAAAATTAAATATTAAATTTCAATTTTAATTACATATCGCTGGTATTTTATTCCATGCTTTAATATATTAATATATTTTTTCATTAAAAATTTTAAAAATTCATTTTAATTGTTACATAACTGTTCCATGACATATTTGATATTGTAATACCAAGTCATGGGCAGTCATTCGGAACTAATTAGGGCACTAATTTTGATTACATAAGTTACAGGAGAGAAAATGTTTCGCTCCAACCTAAGGACAATTTGCTTATGCATGAATAAATCCAGGTGTGTCAGAAAGTAGCCTAAGTTTTTCGTTAATCTCAGAAGATTCTCAGTCGGTAGAATTATTTAAACGAGAGAGAGAGAGAGAGAGAGAGAGAGAGAAAGAGAGAGAGAGAGAAAGCTACAAACATTATATAAACGAACAAATTATCTATCCGAAAAATTTATAACGAGTCATGGGATAATTATTTATTCGACATTTTGAAACTTAACATATTTGTGTTACAGTTTAAAGATGATAAATTATAATAAACATCGCATAATTAGTATTAAATGTATTTATTTATTTTCATTTTATACTTTTTGATTTTTTTAAAATACGTATAATATAGCCAAAGCAGTGATACGACACTACATGTACATGAGAATAAATCAGATATTTATCACTGTGTATTATAATCAGGTGTTGCCTTGTTCATCTCTTAATCAGATAATCTAGAGAGGTAAGCATCCATGTATTTTCCTGTTAATTGCAAATTGGATTAATGAAACCAATTAAAAGTCATATTTTTTAAATCAACATAGGTAAGGATGCCATCATTTCTACTTAGAATCAGTTGTTATTTATATAAATTTGACCGAAATTTTAACCATACAACCAAAATTTCAATGTTTTTTGTTTTTTGTTTTTGTTTTTTTTTTATATTTTTATTAATAATTTTGAAAATAAATTTTCAGAACCTTTAATATTTTTAGCAATAACGAATCTTTCTTCAATTAAAGTATAATCCGTTGAACAATGATTTTTAAATACAACTTCAAGTTGTCGATAATTTGTAATCACAGGAAAATTTAAGTTTTCAAATTATTTTGACTATCAATTATGTATCTGAATTGTTTAATTTATATCAATATTTTGTAAATAAGTTTTATGAGAATTCCGATTTTATAAAATAAATAAAAAAAATAATAAAAAAGTGGAAGGTGAACGTTTGTAGTAATTTGATTAAAAAATTAAAATATTTCCAGTCGGATAAAAATATAAATTTCAAATGTCCTTGAGGGTAATTAAATGGTCCAATATATTAATAAATATACGTACATGTATTTTATAATTTTCAAATTTGAACATATACAAATTGCAATTTTCTAGTAAAAATAAAACTTGTTATTTTGTTGAAGAAATTACAACAAATTCTACATAATCCTTTACAATGTTAAGTGTCTTTTCGGATGATCATCTATGTGTTTAAAATTTGTTTAATTAGCCCATTCATAATTTGTAATTTATTTAAAGTAATATTCGCTTTGTCGGCTTATCATCTCACCTGTAGCTTACATATGACACCTAACAGATACTAAGATAAGATAAGATAATAAATAGTTTATACCAATATAGTATAGTAGATACTCGAACTGAGTGAACATACTGTGTCGATAGATAGCCTTCCCGGTGTGACGTCATATCAAGAGCGATAACCAGTTTCCGGCTATTTCTGGAAGGGTGTATATGTTGTTCCTTCAGCTTATCAAGTCATGAATAAAGTTTGGTTCGAATGAACGGTATCTCTTATCATCTATTACGTACTTAGCTAAACAGAAACAACCTTCCGGAGCACCCGACCTCTCTTCCCCGATAAAAGTTCATGGGTTTAACTTTATTTTAATTAGCCAGTTTCAAAAATTTTACTTTCGTTTGGGATTGTGAATTTCACATTGATCGGTATGTTTGTTTTCGACACACACACACACACACACACACCTCACTATCTCGTTTATACGATTTATTTGGATAAAATGTAACTTCTTCTGGGTCTTTGTTTATTTAATTTTTGACAAAGTAACAGTCGGCAGAAATGTGGTTCCGTAATTATAGATTATACAAGTTGAATAAAAATAAAATGCTAATATATTTATTGATTTGTTACATCCGTTACAAAGGTATGTAAACAAAATTCAAAATATATGATTAGTCAGAAATTTCGTAACAGATTGAGGCTTTATATATATGATTAAAACGATTGATTTGCAAAAAAATGATTGTGTAAAACATAGTTTGTAATGTTAACCAAATAGCTTACCATCTCTATTTTGACTGAGGAAGGTATATACTGTAAAGGGAGATATTTACGCGCGGGGAAAATTTTCTGCTTATTTCGCGCTAAAGAATTTACCGCGAAAATGATTACCATACAGGTTAATATTTCATACTATATACACCCACTTATATTTGTTACGCGAAAATTACATCCACGCGATATGTCAGATTTCAGTAATCTGGCTAAATTTTCATAACCAAAATAAAAATTTATTTCATTTTGTGTTATTAATTCTTAAATAATTAAATTTTCTTTCATTCGTAATTGGTAAGTTCTAACCTTTTATATAACTGAACCAATGTTTCAATTTGGCTCATATATTTCTTTTTTCAGGAAACAGAATCATTTTTAAACGATAATCCACCACCACCACTCCCACAACAACCAACACCACCCGGAAACAAGTGCACCTCACAGTCCTTACCCACATACGCTTCGTGAAATTTAAAATTTATCGGATACACGGCGAGTACCGTTTAATACAGTGAGCCAATTTGTAATACCATACCAAAACACCATTGATTCAAGTTGCTAAAGCCTCAACCCAATGTTAGCTGATCAAATGTCTCCCGCCTTTGCAATTGGATAAATATTTGCAATTTTAGATGCAAACTTACCAACGACTTGTTAGATGATTTAAGTTCGAATTCAAATCTTTTTTAGATATTTAAAAGATATTAATAAGATGATAAGTTAAATCTTGTTGATCTTGACTCTTAAATTCACTAACTTTATAATTATAAAGCCTCCTCTTTCCGCTAGACTCGAATCCTGTTCGGCCATATCATAGGTTTGAATCCGAATTGGACATTATTACGCTAGTAGTGATTGTTCATTCAGATGTTCTGAGTTCACGAGACTTACAAGGATGTGTTCTCCGAATTGCAAAAATCCCTCCTCAACAATGAATAACAATGTTTTATTTTGCTGAGTATGTCAGTTTACATGCGTACCAATACCCATGCTATCTAAAATGAGTAATATGACAATTCTAATCAAAGACAAACACACCAATCCATTATGATATATTAAAAAAATATCATGTCAACTTTAACTGATTCGCTGAACTTTTGGGAAAGCTAGCAGGCACATTTTTAACAAAACCACAATATTGTTGATAAGTATAATATCTCTGTATTGAAAATTAACCTGGATATATTTGACGTTCCATCGCTTTTGATAACATACGTAGCGGCTGTAGCTAGCTAAACAGGAGGAGCTCTTTCTTACAGAACACAAGGCCTCACTGCCATTGTGGAAGAGTTCTTATTCAATAAACAGTAACACACGAACGCAAGTTTTATAACACGAATTAAGATGTATAGCCTTTTGAGGCGAATAAAAAATGAATGTAGATTTCGTACTGTTTAAAGGCCAAATCGTATTCAGTGGTTTGCTCTATGTTCCTCTGTAACTTTGGCCAACATAAACAGTTGTTTTCATATTTTTAGCAGTTGTATATACATGTTCTTTGAAAGAGTCAAGCCTTCATAAAAAATTCGATTTCGAACTAATTTAATTTTTCCTCTATAGGGTTCACTCTATATATAAATAGTCAAATAACATTGACCTGTTTGTTTGACCTTTAAATATTCTTTAAAAACCAGTAGTTTAACTATTATTTATTATTTAATACGCTATGGTAGAGCTTGTTCCCACTACGGGGACTTTGTACAACGAAGTAGGCTGCTTGCAAATAAATTGTTGACTCAGGGATATTGCAAGCCTAGGCTTATCAAGGCCCGTAAATAAGTTTTATGGCCGTCATCGCAGTATTGTTGATAAGTTTGATGTCTCTGTGTCCAGGATTGCCTTGGATATATTTGACGTCTCGTAGTTCCATGTTCCTTTCACACAGTTTTGATTACACACGTGGCGGGTGTAGCTAGCTAAACAGGAGGTGCTTACCCTTCCGGAGCACCCGGCCTCACTCCCCTGGTGGAAGTTCATGTGTCTAACCTAACTTGTCAGTTCCAAAGTTTTTACTTTGCTTCTGGATTGTGATTCGGAAATGGATTAGTATGTTTGTTTTTGATTGATTGTTTCTTGTACCTTACGAAAAACATCAATTTTAAATACATATCCTTATTTATGTAAAATAACTGGTCGATGGCTTAAGACAATAAAGAATATAAATTAAACCAAAGTAAGGTGCTATAGGTGTTACTTTGTGTATTTTAACTGCGGGTTCTAACACTCCGCATATAGTTAGTAGATCCTCCTATTTGAATATTCCCAAAAAAAGTCAAGTGGACAGATCAATGTTGTTTGTATGTACTGTATAAGATCAGTGACAAATAAAAACAATAAAACAAAAGGTCATGTTATAAAGCAGTTATTAATTCATCATCATCACCATTATCATCATCATCATTATCATCATCATCATCATCATCATCGTCATCTTCATCTTGACTAGTTTTTTTTAAAAGTTAACTTATTTTTCTCTTCGAATTTTCATTTCTGTTTTTGCTAGGGACACGTAATAGCCAAGCCATGGTTGCCAGTTGAGACCCTTTCCATATCTAGTATCACCATATTTTCCATTTAAATTAGAACTGTGACAATTCCCATACCACCATGCTCCAATGTATGTTATCGCACAACCATGTTGACCTGGTTTATCTTTAGTTTGAAACTCATGAGCTTTGTGTATCTTCAAGGAATCACCTGTAATACAACATTGTATTATATCAGTTGTTATTTGTATCTTAATATATAAAATATATCATGTATTTGTGGCAAAAACATTTGTATGCCTACTGCAAAAAAGACATTAAAACATTTATGTGTTATAGACTTTGGCGAAATTTCACTAGAGCATTTTTTTAATTATTTGCCCTCAGATTGGACTTTCCTGTTGATGTTTGTATTTTATATATAATAAATATAATAATAAATACTTTCATTATTGAGACGAAAACAAAACAGTTACAAATCACAAGGAACAACTTACCATATTCAGACTTACTTTTTCAATTACACCGGCGATCTTAACTATAAGATAATGGTGTGTGTGTGTGTGTGTGTGTGTGTGTGTGTGTGTGTGTGTGAGGTTATACCATTCCCTTGGTATGTTGAGGGAGACTTCCAAAGGATTCCATAGATACCAATGTTACAACTATTACTTTTGCAAGATGAGAGAAGAAGAAGAAGAAGAAGAAGAGAGAAAGAGCGAGAGAGAGAGATAGTTACCAGCATTTCCTTGGTAAGATCCAACTGAAAGTTTATAACCAGTGTCGTTTCCGCTAAGAGAGAAACTCTTATAAGTTGCATATTTCCACGTTCCACTATCGTCCATCATATCTATTCTAAGAACTTGGTTTGACTTGATTGTCAGTTGATGTATTTTCTCGTTCCCTGTAATAAAAATAAAATTGCATCTTGTTTTAATTATGTGTTGTAAAACGTAAGATGTATGAATGTGGAAATCAAAAACGTTGGCACATGAGTTTCAGTTGTACACACGGTTTTTATCACATAAGACTAACTTTATTTACAACGTTAGGATAATATTTTATGAATTTTAATAGTTTATAACCAACCACAAACATACCGATTCATTTGGAATTCACATTCCGAAAAGCAGAATTAAAAATTGTAAAGTGACAACTGAAAAAGGTGAAGTTCCAGCAAGTGATCCGGTAGGTTGTCTTACGTTTAAAATTAAAATGTTTTACACGTACTATATTCAGTAACTATTTACCAAGCCAATATTCTCCATTAGGGGTGCCAAAGCCGTTTCTATAGTCTTTATATGTTCTGTAAAAATCCATTGACCCGTCAAATCTCTTTTGAAATACCTAAATTGGCAAAATAAAGATACATAATAATAATAATAATAATAATAATAATAATAATAATAATATAAAACAAAATAAATGTCATTATAAATAAATAAATGAATGACACAAAGATATTGCAAGCCTAGGCTTATCAAGGCCCTAAAATTGATGACCATCATCACAATATTGTTCATAATTATGATGTCTCTGTATCCAAAATTACCCTATATATATTTAACGTCGTATTCTAAATTTCGATTTTACACGTGGCTTGCATTGTGTAGCCAGCTAAAAATGAGGAGATAAACTTCCGGAGCATCTGGCATCACTACCCTGGAGGAATTTTGCATGTTAACTTAAATTGCAAATTTAAAAGTTTCACTTTCTTTTTGCATTGTGTTTTTGACGTAGCTTCGTATATTACTGTTTGTTGTCATTATAACTTTTGTGATATTTTAGAACACATTTTGCGTTATCATGCATATTATATAAACATCAACAAGACTAATGTTCAAAAATAAAATAACGAATTCTTATCGAACGTCGCTTAAAGTTCATCGTTACACGTAAATTAGTTGTAAAAGTTTAGACTAATGCTTTATGCGCTAAGTGTCCATTTTCTAAAACACACGTTAAAAGTTATTTGATTCACTCATTTTCGTTAATATTTTTACCCAATATGCAAAATGCTTAAAAAAAGATAGTGGTGGTGATTACATACCGTAAACATTTCGATTTTATCCTTTCAAAAAATAAAAACAAAAAATCAAATATTAATATCTTCTAATTAACTGACAAATGAATGTTCATTTGTAAAATATGAAAAATGCGGCTCACCTTTTTGTCACATGATAACCCTATCATTTGTGCGGAATAATTATTTGAATTCGATATGGAATCATATCTGTTTACGCTTTTCCGAAAAACACGTCGTTTCAGCGACCAAATTTCAGTTCGAATGTGAAAGAGAAAAACTTACCGTCCAACCCCTCCATCGGTGGTCATGTCACAGTAGACTTTATACCCGTGTATATAGCCTTCCGGATATATGTCATAAACACCGTTAGATCTATGCCCATTGTCATAAGCATCCTTACAATCAATAGGCCGATATTCCGTGTTTAAACATGGCGTTCCTGACGACTCTGAAATAAACAAAAACAAACATACTAATCCATATTCGAATCACAATCGAGAAGCAAAGTGAAATCTTTGGAACTGACAAGTTATTTTAGACACGTGAACTTCCTACGAGAAGTGAGGTCGGGTGCTCCGGAAGGGTAAGCACCTCCTGTTTAGCTAGCTACACCCGCCACGTGTTTTATCAAAATTGAATGATAGGAACAATGGGGTTTAAATATATCCAGGGCTATCCTGGATACAGAGGCATCAAAAGTATCAACAATACTGTGATGACTGTAATACAACTTTTTGAGAGCCTTGATAAGCAAAGGCTTGCATTAACCTTGGGTTGCCCTGCTTCGTTGTAGAAAGTCCTCATAGTGAAAACAAGCTCTACAATAGTGTATTATTTGGGAAGCAATTACATCATAAGCAGAAATAGCAGGTATATTTGTGCATAGAATAGAAAAGTTGACAATAGAAAAATTGAAGTAATCACGTTTGACATCAAGTTTCAAATTTAGCCTTTCGCGGGCGTCATTACTGAAGTATAATTCTAAATATGAAGCAGAACTTAAGAAATCAGTTCTATCTTTTTTTTCAAGTTCACTTCGATAGAAAGCATTCACACAGTTTCGAAATTTAGGATTGTTAGTAGACAGAACATCATCTATATATCTGTATGTGTGGTTGAATGATGTGGCGACAATTTTCTCTCAAGATTTAGCAAGGTTTTTTTCCCCAAAAATTCTGCTCCATAAGGAATAATGAAACAAATCAGCAAGCGATGGTGCACATTTTTTACCCATTGGTATATCGATTGATTGCTGAAATATTACATTATCAAACACAACAAATATGTTATCTATCAAAAAATCAAACATTATTTTATGAAAATATTATTAAATTTATAATAATGATTATAATAATGTAATAAACTATAAGAAAACTACACTGACGCTAAAAACACGGACTGTGTCCAGGATTGGCCTGTGTTATTTTTTGTCTCATAGTTTCATGTTTCTTTTACTCTCAATTTTGAATAAAATACGCGGCGGATGTAGCTAGCTCAAACAGAAGATGCCTACCCTTCCGGCGTACCCGGCCTTACTTCCATGTGGAAGTTTACGTGTTAACCTAATTTGTCAAGTTTAAAGTTTGTGCTTTGTTTTGGGATTGTGATTTAGAGATGAATTACTGTTTGACACGACATCGACATAAACTAAGATTATGAAAAAATTGACCTGCAAACATAAAACATGGTATTTTCTGATATTTTTTGTTTTTTGTTTTACCGTTGGTACATAATCATTCGCGTTTCAAAACAACAAAGCATCACAATAGACACGGGACCTTTTGCAATGGAAATGCAATGTATTGCATGGAACAAAAATTTTAATTAAATAAAAAAAGGCCAATAACTCTGTAAATAAAAGTACTCGTGCAAGATTGACAATAATTAAGAAGTTTGCAAATGAAGTAATTTCGAGAAGATATGAGATGAATTAAAAAGTTTTTCTTACCAAATGTTATTTCAGTTGATATGAGAGGCTATCGGTTGGTGTTTCGCTGCGTCGTGACTCGAGTATATTATGCAAAAAGAAAATTCATGAGAGCTACCACAATCGGCTAAATATTACGAAGTTATGAATTATAGAGCCGATTTACCATTGGATGCTAGTTCAGTTCCGATGTTTCGAGATTCTTTTAGATTGCTCCGTTTGTAGAGGAGATGAGTTGAGTAATAGTGCTTAACGTCCCAGTCAACAGTATTTTTAACTTATATCGAGACGTCGTCAGGTATAGGCGAACGTGCTGAAATTTTGCCTGTGCGATGCGTCGATTGCATTATATAGTACGTAGCGTACCAAGCCCACCGTGACACGGGACCTCGTTTATTTTAAGTTCCCATCCGAAAGAACCATGACTTTCATTTCCTAAAGCCGAGTTCTTGGCGAAAGAACAGTCACTACCCACTTTCAAGTCTTGGGTCAGACCCGGCCGGGGATCGAACCCACGACCTCCCATTTACGGAGATTTGTAGAGGATGCTATTCATGTATTCTTGCAGAAATTACTGTCAATTATCTTTGTTAGTTTTCTATACTTACCTGTAATTTTCATTTGTACTGACATCCTTCTGTTAGCTTTGTTCACACAAAAACATTCCATGTCTCCATTCATAGGATGTTGAAGTGTGCCAAACGTAACATGAATATTAATGCACAATGCAACAATGGTTACATATGTAATGTCCATGGTGTCTAGTCTTTATTCTTAAAATAGAAAAGAAACGATAACATACTCAAAAACTAAGGTAAACTTCCATATGCAAAGTATTTCCTTAGCTTAATTTGGTAAAATATATTTTGGTTCTTTCGGTATCTTTTCAACATCTTTTAAACAATTTTGGTTTAATAAATTTGGTTCAAGCACTATTGATGAAATTACGAAACCAAAATTATTTTGAAGATGTTGAAAAGCTACCCAAAGGACCAAAATATATTTTACCAAGTTAAGCTAAGGAAATACATTGCATGAGGGAGTGTACCTTAGTTTTTGAGAAATATCAATTGATTAAGCATAGATCTTTTGAAGAATTTTATAATTAACGAATATATTTAATTAGACAAAAATATCTTCAAATAAGAGAGAGAGAGAGAGAGAGAGAGAGAGAGAGAGATTAATACATACAGTCTTTAATACTCTGATACTTTTGGACATGTGTCTAAATACGTTTTTAGGTTTAGATTGATATATCCGCGCTTCTTACTTTGCATAAAAAAGTCGAGGTATTTATTGAGAATACTAATTTTTAAATCAGGATGTCGAGTTGACAAATGTGGATCAGTGCAACAGGATCTAAATATTAAATCGTACTAAAACAAACCATAAAACCTATGTCATAGAAATATGGATGCCGTACATTGCCAAGTGGTATTTTGCAAGGCTAGGTTGTATAAATTTTAATAGGTCCTATGATTTTTATAGAACATTTTAATAAAAAAAATAGTGACAGCATTTAGGTTTTTATGTCCTTTTTGCATAAGTTGACAATGTTTAGTAATATAAGATATGAATAAATGAATTATTAAAATTTAAACAATTTCATGTGTCCATGGTAAATAATATGTAAGACTTCTGATTACTTACCTTCTTTTCAACAACAAAAAGCATTTTCAATAGCGACTAATACCAAACTCATCACGAACATGAAACAAGCATGACAAGACAAGAACAAGCTTATTGGTACAATTGATTACAAACACCCAACGTTGGTCTGTCACTGTGAAAAATGACTGGAAATGTATAGAACCGTGTTATAGTACTATTTGAAAGTTCCAACCACCACCACCCCCCTCATGTCCATATCTTAAAATATAAAAATGAGCCTTATTTAAAAATAAATAAATAATAAAATATAAAATTGATAACAAAAAT